>JAQPPZ010001239.1:0-39073 GCA_028583015.1 Wollemia nobilis
GGTTATCACCAGTTTAGAATCAAGGAAGAGGATACATACAAAAATGCTTTTAGAACTCGCTATGGGCATTGTGAGTTCACACTATTACCTTTTGGGTTAACAAATGCACTAGCTACATTTATGAATTTAATGAACAGTGTGTTTAGGTAATAACTATATTGGTTTGTACTAATATTTTTGGATGATATTTTGATCTACTCGTGGGATAAGGAATAACATGACCAACACATGAGGGTAGTTTTAGAAATTCTCAAGAAAAATCAACTATATGGAAAATTGTCCAAGTGTGAGTTTTATACTCCACAAGTTCAGTATCTGGGGCATATTATTTCATTTGAAGGAATATTTATAGACCCTAAAAATATAGAAGCCATAATAGATTGGTCAGCCCCCACCAATATTTTAGAAGTAATACTTTTTATGGGGATGGTTGTTTATTATCGATGATTTGTTAAGGGATTTTCAAAGGTTGCATTTCCTAAAACCAATCTGCAAAGAAAAGGAAAAGCATTTAAATGGATGGCTCAATGTGAAGATGCTTTTATAACCCTTAAGAAAAAACTGAATATTGCACCTATACTATAGATACCTGACCTCAATAAACCTTTTACGATGTGTACTAATGCCTTGCTAGAAGGACTAGGTGGTGTCTTGATGCAAGATGAGATAGTTATAGCCTAAGAATCCAAGAAGCTCAAGAAATATGAAATAAATTATGCTACACATGATTTAGAGCTAGCTATTGTAGTCCATGCTCTTAAAATTTGGTAGTACTATTTATTGGAAAAGCACTTTCAGCTTGAAAGTGATCATCAGAGCTTAAGGTACATTTTTACTCAGTCTTTGCTAAACGCCATACAACAAAGGTGGATGGAGTTCTCGGTTGAATGTGATTTTGAAATTGAATATATCAAAGGGAAGGAAAATAAACTAGCAAATACCCTCAGTAGAAGAAGGCACATAAAAGCTCTTACAAAATGTCAGTATGGTCTAAAGGAGAAGATCAAGGATATGAAAAAAATGATGAATTTTGTAACCAATGTTGTACCAAAGTTGAGCAAGAACCAAGTCAACATATGGATTATAGTATTAAACAAGATCTAATGAATTTTAGGAACATAATAATTGTACCTATTTATGAAAGGTTGAAAAGAACCATATTGAAATAAGCACATTGTGCACCATATTCTGCTCATCCAAGAGTGATCAAAATGAGGGAAACTCTAAAAAAATATTATTTTTGGCTTGGAATGAAGAAGGATGTGGTTCAATTTATTGTGATATATCTAGAATATCAGGTCAAAGAAGAGCATCAAAATCTTGGAGGACAACTACACTTATTTGATGTGCCAGAACAAAAATGGTAAGTGATTTATATGGATTTTATAGTTGGCCTTCCCAATATGATTTCAACATGATGCAATTTTTGTGATTGTGGATAATTTAACCAAAGTGGCACACTTTATACCAGGTAATTTTCGTGATGATGCACATGCAATAATGTAAAATTTTGCATGGAAAATGATGAGGTTTCATGGTTTTCCTGAAATAATCATCTCGGATAGAGATTCAAGATTCACTTTTGAGTTTTGGTAAGCTTTGCACCAAGATTGGGGAACAAAGCTCAATATCAGCACCACCTATCATCCTAATATGGATGGGCATACCAAGAGGGTCAACCAGGTACTGGAATATATGCTACGTAGGTATTGCATGGATCACTAGAGTAAATGGGAATATTATCACTTTCTAGTGGAATTTTCTTATAATAATAGCTATCATACCACATTGGACATGGCCCTTTTGAAGCCCTATACGAGTGTAGGTGCAGGAAACCATTAACCTGGGACAATTTGGATGATCGAAAAGTGATCGGTCTTGATGCTATTAAAAATATGGAAATCCAACTTAAAGAGATCCACCAATGACTTTGTGAAGCCGCTGATCATCAGAAGAGTTATGCTGACCTAAAATAGACCTTTCAAGAATTTACTGTTGGCAAAAAGGTGTTTCTCTAAGTTAAACCAATAAAAATTTCTATTAATTCTACCAAATTAAATCCTATATTTATCGGTCCTTTTGACGTTGTTTCCAAAATAAGTCTTGTTGCATACAAGATCACCCTACCACCAAACTTGTCTAAAATCCACAGTGTTTTTCATGTGTCCCTCCTCTACAAATATATATTTTATCCATCTCATGTTATATATGTATATCATTTACAAACATCAGACCCACAATTAATTGAGGTTCGACCGATTAAAATTTTGGGTTACAAAACAAAATAGTTGAGGAAAAGAACAGTAGAGCAGTGTAGGGTCCAATGGGATCACTATTCAGAGAAAAATGCTACTTGGGAAGATGTTGCTAACATGAAAAACAAATTTCTTTTCTTGTTTGAAAATTGATGATCAAAAGACAATTTGAATATTGCTATATTTTTTTTGAATATTTGATATTTTGATACATATTCAGGATATTTATGTAATGATATTGTATGGTTGTTGCTTATAATAATACGTCCAGTTATTTTAAAAACTATAGTGATTTATTTGCTGACATAGGGACTATGTTGAATCCTAAAGGGGGAGAATATCACAACCCCATTATTTGATTAATAATTTATTGAAAATGTGACACTACTGCAAGTGTTTGTGTATCCAGGTTTTCAACTATAGCAGACAAGCCAGAAGAAGATAACACCCACCTCCTGGCGGAGACAGTAAATGGAGGCATCAGGTAAGGTGGGATATGATGTTGTGCCTATGGCACCATGGCTCGTGGGTACATGGAAGCCCACTAAAAATGTCATATAGGACATGTTGCTTGTATTTGCATTATGACTGCTTGCATAACATGCATTTTATTTGTTGATTGTATATATATAAATACACATAAATATATAAATATTTTGTTTCTTTTAAAAAATAATAATAATAGTAATAAAATATATATAAAATACTAAATTAGTAAATTTTCTTTTAAAAAAATATAAAATTAATGAGCAATGTATTTTGATTAGGTAAATATTAAAAAGAATATTGTAGATATAATAATAACATTAAAATTTAAAAAAAAAAAAGTTTAATAATAATTTTAATAATGTGTTTCCACTAAATCGAAAGAGCGGTCTTCCATTTGGTGGATGGTAAACAAGACATCTGGATTTTAATGAATCCTTATGTGTCTTTCTATATAGACACTTAAACCTTTTTAAAAGGAGACGAGAGGAGAAGGCGAGGCATGCTTTCTAGTAAAAACTATAAGAATACTGTGAAAATATGGTACAACTGGGATTTTTGTGGAAGCGACTTCTTTGGCTAAATAGGTTAGCTTTCTAAATTTATGCTTGTGTGTTTTCATTGATAATGGAACCATTGGAATGTCATAATTGTATGCATTTTGGGATGGTTTAATGTAAATTCTGCATAGTATTGAAATAATTTCAGTAGTAGACTATATGCTATCTTTCTGTGTAGAATTGGATACTTGAATAATAAAAAAATTGGTAAAGGAAAAGAAAAGATTGTTGATCCACTGTAAAAAAAGGTATTGGAATTAAATGATGATTGGTAAAATAGATTCAATGAATGCTTGTGTATGCGGTGTTTCTTACTGGTATTAGTATTAAATATTGACTGGCAAAGTGGAGTTAGTAAATGTCTTTGCATGCGGTTTTACTTGTTGCTCTCATGTAGATTGCATTTCATCCAAGCCACACTGACCCAATGAGTTTCCATTTACCCTGTCTCCATCAAGAAGGGAAACAAAATATGAGCGCCTCTGTTCACAGGTTCCAAAGCCTGACCAGGGCTATTGTAGGGAGTTTTCAATTTGAGAGGGGATATTGAGTCCAAGACGTCTTTGTCATTTCTCTATTTACTGGAAGATGACTTATACATGTTATGGAAATTATTAGAAAATAATGAATATTGTTTATCATAAGAAAAATTAGGTGATGGAATTCTTAGGGATAGTGGAAGACTGTATAATGTTTTTAGTTTTTTTTTTTTTAAATGAATCCACTTGTAACCAACATTATGAAGTCCTGATTTTCAAGATTATAACATTACTTGTAAAAGACATTGAAACAAGAAATGTTTTTTCATGGCATCTATGTTCTTAAGCAATGCAAAACAATGTGTTGAGATATAAATATAGAATATTATGTTTTTTCTTGTTCATACAACTTTTAGAAAATATTATATTTGCTTCTTAGATTTCATACAACTAGAAAAATAATTGGTGACACAAAAAATGTTTAGTTGCGCAACATAGCTTTTAAACAATAATTTAATGAGTTCTAGTCGATTACCTTAGACTCATGGTAGGTCTAGAGTTTATTAAAGGTTAATGTATCCACCATAGCTCTAGAAAGGCGTATAGGTAATAAAGCCATGTCTGTTTATTGCTATCAAAAATATTTGGAAATCAAACTTGGGAAATAGAAATCCCAATCTTCCAAATTGAATTTTTATATGGGTGTTATGACCTTCTATAATATTTGGATAGAAAGCAACAGGTTTTGCCACTCAGTTCTACTGCAGTTTAACGTCTCATGAGATCATATTATAGTTGTAATATATATTTTAAAAGCAAAAAATAAGTCTAATTTGATCGTGGTATGGCCTCTACTTGGGTGCTTTTGGAAAAACAATGTCCTAACCATGCTGAAACCATATTTCCTTAGCCATGGTTCATGTGTCTAAATGACGTTGTGAACACTCTTGGAGCAAATCGCAGCATAAATTACAAATGAGTAAAGATTAAGTTAGCGATTAGTTTAACCGGAACATTTGTCCTAGGGTGCTTTTCTATTGTAAGGTGTTAATTATTAACGAATTCAATAAAAGAAAGATATAAATTGTAGTTGAATACAGAGTAAAACCATTATTATTTTATTCCTTTATAATGGTATAGACCACTACTAGACTGCTTCTATGATATGTTCATAATTTATAAAACAACCCTAGTTTGTTAAAAAGTATTCCCTTTAATAAGCAACTTACGAAAAATTTTATGAAGTAACTAAGCAATATAAGTATGTTGAGTAAATTAAAAATAAAACCTAGGTCTTATTTAATTAAATTAAAGGGGTAAAATAAATTTTGATTTCGTATATTTATTTATTGAAAAGTATTTAATTAGTGAATTTAATGTTATGGTATTATGCATGTTTTAAGTAGAGGTTACTTATAGATATTGCTCCTTAATGTTTGGTTCTAGAGTAAAGCTTAATATCATAGTCATAGATATTGCCATTTAATGGATGCTATTAATTAACATAAATTCGATATTAAATATCTTGTATATGGTATAATTTTCATAAAAGGAAGGTAATAAAGGTTGACTTGAACCTTTAAGACTATAAGAAATATTTCATTTAAACTAGAAGATAAAAAATGTCTTATGTGTAAACGCGAAAACTCTTTGCAACATGTTTTAAGATGTATAACGAGACTTATTGGAAAGGGAAATATTTTAAGATGTTAAAATATTTTGTAATTATTAGACTATGTTTCTAGAAAGTAGAGAGTATTATATGATTTCTATTTAGTTTTAAATACGGAGTTTTGTTATTATGTTAATCTTGGAATACAAAGAAAACTTCTTCAAACATTTAAATTATGGGAAGACCACTCCCTAATATAAATCTAGTTATCCATTAAAAAATAAGAAACTATTTCCATTGATAAGGATGTGAAATCACCCAACTTTGATGGCCACGATGGCGACTATTAAGAATCGATGTTATCCATTATCCAGCTATTTTTTTTTGAAAAATTTGAAAAAACTTGTATTAGAACAAAGATCAATTACAATTTGGGAAGAGACTTTTCCCAGCCGAAGTCAGAGAGAACACATGCTTACAATAGTAAAAGAAGATTTGCAATGGAGCCAAATCTCTTGAACCATTAACTAGCTAACAGGGGGATCGGTTTGGTCTGTTGATGCAACTTGTCGCGATATCGCGACACTCTTCCTTCTCCTTTGGCAAACACTTTCTCCTTTGGCCCGAAAATGCAACATGTCGCGATATCGCGACACTTTTCTCCTTTGGCCGAGAAAATGCAACATGTCGCGATATCGCGACACTTTTCTCCTTTGGCCGCGAAAATGCAACATGTCGCGATATCGCGACACTTTTCTCCTTTGGCGAAAATGCAACATGTCGCGATATCGCGACACTTTTCTCCTTTGGCCGCGAAAATGCAACATGTCGCGATATCGCGACACTTTTTCCTCTTCTGGCCGTGACGATGCAACATGTCACGATATCGCGACACTTTTTCCTCCTTTGGCCGCGACGAAGCAACATGTCGCGATATCGCGACACTTTTTCTCCTTGGGCAGTGGCGTTGCAACATGTCACGAAATCGCGACACCTTTTCCTCCTTTGGCCGCGACGAAGCAACATGTCGCGATATCGCGACACTTTTTCTCACTTGGCCGCGATGTTGCAACATGTCACGAAATCGTGACACTTTGTCTCTTTCGGCCGTGACGAAGCAACATGTCGCGATATCGCGACACTTTTTCTCTTTCGGCCGTGACGAAGCAACATGTCGCGATATCGTGACACTTTTTCTCTCTTGGCCGTGATGTTGCAACATGTCACGAAATCGTGACACTTTTTCTCTTTCGACCGCGATGAAGCAACATGTCGCGATATCGCGACATTTTTCTCCTTTGGCCGCGACGAAGCAACATGTCGTGATATCGTGACACTTTTTCTCCTTTGGCCGTGATGATGAAACATGTCACGATATCGCGACACTTTTCTCTCTTGGCCGTGATGATGAAACATGTCGCGATATCATGACACTTTTCTCTCTTGGTCGCGACGATGCAACATGTCGCGATATCGTGACACTTTTCTCCTTTGGCCGCGACGATGCAACATGTCACGATATTGACACCTTTTCTCCTTTGGCCGAGATGATGCAACATGTCATAATATCATGACACCTTTCCTCCCTTGTCGCGACGATGCAACATGTCACGAAATCGTGACATCTTTCCTCCATTGACCGCGATGAAGCAACATGTCACAATATCGTGACACCTTTCCTCCCATTGACCACAAGCAACATGTCACGAAATCGTGACACCTTTCCTCCCTTGGCAGTGATGAAGCAACATGTCACGATATCGTGACACCTTTCCTCCCTTGGCCGCGATGGTGCAACATGTCACGATATCGTGACACCTTTCCTCCCTTGGCCGTGACGAAGCAACATGTCACGATATCGTGACACCTTTCCTCCAGTGACCGCGATGGTGCAACATGTCGCGAAATCGTGACACCTTTCCTCCCTTGGCCGTGACGAAGCAACATGTCACGAAATCGTGACACCTTTCCTCCCTTGGCCGTGACGAAGCAACATGTCGTGATATCGTGACACCTTTCCTCCCTTTGCTTTTTCTTTGATCATTAGCTCAGGGACCTTTCAAGACCCTGCCTAATCACCTCATCCTCAATAGCCATGTCACTGTGCAACTGAACCCCTACCTCCTTCTCAGCACCCATCTTAGCCAGGAAGTCGACCGCTTTGTTTAAATCTCTACTCACATAAACTGGAATCACATCATCTAATTCCCTCCATAATTCCTTAATTTGAGTGACAAGAATCCTCAACCTCCATGCTTTCAAGGCAAAGTTCCTCATGCAATCTAGAGCTCCAACCATTATTTGAGAATCCGATTCAAGTATTATCCTCCTGTGGCCCTGTTTAACTGCCCAAATAGAAGCAGATTTGATAGCTATGGCTTCTGCTTCATTGTTTGTGGCTCTTCCCAAGCCTTGCAGTTCCCAATAGAGCATTGTTCCAACATGATTCCGACAAACCACTCCAATTTCGGCTCTACCCGGATTGCCTTTTGCAGCTCCATCAGTATTAATTTTAATCCAACCTTCTGGGGGTGGTTTCCAACTAGCTCTGTCCTGTCCCTCTTGCACTTCAACTCCCTCTTCCATTGCCCCAATAACAACCTGAGTTTCCTCTTTAGCATAGACGGCCACAGTTTTTGTGACTTTGCTCCAAATGACCTGCCAAACTCCATCTAACGAAGAAAAAGTTTCTCTAAAAATTCTAGCATTTCTCTCCAACCACACTTGCCACCAAATAAAGTTTAATCCAAGCTCCCAACCAATACGAAGAGCTTTAGATTTAAATCTACCCCTCTTCCATATTTCCCAGATATTAATCCGATTCAAGTCACCATTAACTTGAATTTTATAATATGAAAACCATCTCTTCCAAATATGGCACGTGAAAGGGCACTCAAACATCAAGTGATCAGTTGTTTCCTCGCTCTTGTAGCATAAGACACATTGAGAAGGACCGATGATTCCTTTACATCCGAGATTATCAAAAGTGAGAATTCCATTGTGCATGAACTGCCAGGCAAAAAAGTTTACTTTCAGCCAACCTTTGGAGTGCCAAATCTTTCTCCAATCCTCAACCTGATAAGTATGAGGGGGAGGCTCTGGAAGGATCTTGTCATATCCGTCCTTCACTGTGTAGACACCAAGGCTCCCATAGCCCCAAGCTAATTCATCCTCCTCGTCTCTACCTGTGAGAAATATTTCTATCAAGATTTTAGTCATGATGGGTGCCAAATCCGGAGGGATTGAAATTGGCCACTCATCCAACTTCTTAAACTGCTTAAACTTATACTCCCCCAGCTGACTAGTGGTGAAATAACTTTCAATTTGGACCCATCCCTTGGTTTCAATGGCTGCTTTTATTGGTTGCAATTCAAGAAATTCAACAATGATAGGTGGGTATTGATCCCATGAATCTGTCCAAAATCGTGCCTTCTCCCCTCTCCCCACTTTCCAAAATAATCGATCTTTTACTACCTGAGATCCTAACTTGAGAGCCTGCCACACTAAGGATCCAGTACCATCCAAAGGGAAATGGCCCACCTCATTTGGGTTAACATGTCCCACATATTTACTAGTTAGGATTCTACTGAATAAGGAAGTTGGTTGGGAAATCCACCTCCGATAAAGCTTTCCAGCCAAAGCTTTATTATTTATCTTGGATCTTCTCAGTCCCAAACCTCCTTTTACCTTGGGCTGGGTTACTTTGTCCCAACCTACTAAGGCCCATTTCCTCTCTCCTTTTACTCCTTCCCATAAAAATTTTCTAGCCATCTTGTCCAACTCTTTCCATATAGTATGTGGGGCAGCCAGGATAGAGAATTTATAAATTGGCATGGCCTGAATGACTGACTGTAAAAAAGTTAATCTACCCCCATAGCTTAACCATTTGTGAGACCAATGATTAATTCTATCCTTGATACAATCCAAAAGATTCCTCCAGATATCTATTTTTAGTTTTTTAAAGTGCAAAGGGACCCCCAAGTAAACCACTGGGAGAGAAGTCCTTGTGAATCCCAAGATCTCTAAAACTCTGTCCTGAAGCCTTTGATCAAGATTGAAAAAGACCACTTTGGATTTTTTATCATTGATGACTTGGTTTGTAGCCCTAAGGTAGACACTAAGAGTATCTCTGATCATTCTTGCTTCCCTGAAGCTGGCCACTCCCACCAATCCAGTATCATCCACAAACTGTAGGTGAGTCAAAACTTCCTCACCCACCTTGATACCTGTTAGCAAACCTTGTTGTCTTCTCCTCAAGAAAAGTCTACCTAGTCCTTCAGCCAATATGAGAAAAATATAGGGAGAGCAAGGATCCCCTTGACGAAGGCCTCGAGTGGCTCCAAATGGTTGCGAGGGAAGACCCTTGATTAACACTGAGTATGTCGGAGTAGAGACACAACTCATGACCCATTCTATCCAATCCTGAGAGAAACCAAAGGCTGCCATCATCTTTGCCAAGAAGCTCCACTCCACCCTATCATAAGCCTTTGACATATCTAATTTTATGAACATTCCTTTATTACCAGATGTTTGCATTGAATGGATTGCCTCCTGAGCTAGAACCACCCCATCCAGGATCTGCCTACCCTCTACAAAACCCCCTTGCTCCGAGGAGATAATGTTATGTAAAAGAGGTTTTAGCCGCTCAGCCATTACCTTTGTGATTATTTTATATATCACATTGCATAAGGCAATAGGTCTATAATCTGAAATATGTACCCCCTCCTCCCCTTTTGGAATTAAGGTAATGAAAGTATGATTTAATGCTTTAAGCATTCTTTTACTACCTCTGGACTCCTCTATAACAACCATTACATCCTCCTCCAAGTTATCCCAAAAGGCCTGAAAAAACTCAATTGGAAAGCCATCTGGACCTGGAGTTTTTTCGGTGCTCATTCCAAAGACCACATTCTTCGAGTTCCTCTCTATCAATGGGTTTAAGAAGGGTCTGATTTTCTTCTTCAGAGATAACGGAAGGTATGACAACAATAACGTCATTTTGAGCCTCTTCATCTTGCACCATACTTTCCTTAAAAAGTTTAGAAAAATAATCCATTGAATGGGAATGCATACCTGGAAGTGTATCAAAGGAGTGTCCGTTCTCATCTTGAAGAGCTTCCATGTTATTCATCTGTCTCCTAGCACAAGCGATCCGATGGAAAAATTTGGTATTTCTATCACCTTCTAATAACCAAGTGGTTCTTGCTCTCTGTTTCCAGTAGGTCTCCTCTTGGTTGTCAATGTCCTCAACCGCTTTACGCAAGGCATCATCCTCGGCTTTGAGCTGCTCTGTAATTGTTCCTTCCCTAAAGTGTTTTTGAACCTCATCCCATCTGGCCACCAAAGGAGCTCTTTGGACCTGGAAGTCTGTCTTGTTAGCTCGCCTCCAATGTTTCAGTTGAGCTTTGACATAATGAAGTTGTTTGTGGAATCTAAACATTGTTGTCCCATATGTTGGGCGGCCTTCTTCCCACCACTGTGGAATTTTCTTTCGAAGTTCCTCTTTTTGTAACCAAAAATTCTCAAATTTAAATGGTTTGTGATGCTGCCCTGTCTTAGTCCCTCCTTCCAACAAAATGGGAAAGTGATCTGAAACTGGACCCTCCAAAATCTAAAATTTTGTATTCCATTTTACAAATGCCTCCTCTGAAACCAAAAAATGGTCTAACTTTACCTTCCTGCTATGTGGCTCCCTCCTCTTATTAGTCCAAGTATAGTTGGTTCCAGGGCATTTAATATCCACTAAGTGTAAAGCCTGGACTTGGGCAATCATAAGTCGATCCCCTGGGTCCAAAATTGGGGTTCCCCCTTCCTGATCTCTAGAGGATAATTTAGCATTAAAATCCCCAGAAATAATCCAGTCTAAATCTTCCCTTGAGATTCTCATGTTATGCACAACTTTCCATTGAAGCCTCTGACCATCAAGGTTTTGAGCCCCATAAAAATTTGTGATTAAAACATGTTCAGTTGTGACATTATTCCTAAAATGTGATGTGAGAACACCCCTCCAAGCTAGATGTTCTATTGCAGTCCATTCAAGAGAGTTCCAAAGAGTAACAATCCCCCCTGAGGCACCTTGGGCAGCCACTTCCATATGACCAACACCCCTCCAAATTTTGTTAACTATTTTACACATAAGATCTAACGACATTTTTGTCTCCTGAATAAGCAAAAAATCTGTTTTACATTTTTCTAAGAGTCTTCGAACAGCAGATTGATGGGTTCTACTATTTAAACCCCTAACATTCCATGATTGTATAATCATTGGTTACCTTGAGAGCAATAAGAATCTATTGGCCTCACCGATCCTCCAGTGATCAGTTTGTCTCCTTGAACTGCTAGCAATTCCTTATTTGATTTTCTACCCACTCCTTGAGAGTTGCTATTTTTTTATCTCTTTTCCACCTGAGTTATCCCTAAAGTTGGCCTTTCTCTATTCTTTTCTGCTATTCCCATGCTGACATCCTTAATTATTGGTTGCTCTTGGTTATGCACTATCAATGCCCCTACACTCTCTGACTGCGGTAACTCACTGTGGTCAATTACTTGCTCTATGACGGGGGAGAAGAAAGAGGAGCTTGAACGTGGATGTTATTATTTTCACTATTACCATCCACTCCTTCCATGAATTGTTCCTCTTGGTCCACTAGTGTCTTAAATATCTCATACCTATTGGCGGGCTTGAGTTGGGTTTGCTCTTTACCATCTTTTTTCTTTTGCCTTCTCCTTCTTTTGGGCTGTTCAAAACCATCTCTCTGAGCTTCTTTACCCTGAGAAGTATTGGTTGGTTCTTTGTTTATTGTTGACTTACCCTCCTTAGGAAGATTTGACATTCCTAGAGGAGCCTCCATTTTTGTGTTCATATTATTTGGGCAAAATCGGGCCAAATGCCCGTATTTGTGGCAAACTCTGCATCTAAAGGGCAGAGCCTCATAATCCAGCTATTGAATCCAAGATAGTCCTGCAAGTTCAAGTTCCACCTCTATCGGTAGAGGCTGGCTAAGATCCATTTCCACACATATTCTTGCATAAACAGTTGTGTTCCCTTCTATTGTGTCTTTGGAGACACCCAAATGTCTTCCAAGGGAATTACCGATCATCTCCAAAACCTGCTCACTCCAAAACTCCATTGGAAGTGCATACAAACGGATCCAAACCGGGACAACAGTGGGTTCAATTCGAGGATCGAATCCCACTCTCCGAGGTTGAACAAATAATCCTGTCGGACCATGATTCCTCTTTTCTGATTCGAAAGCCCTATTTCTATCGGCCAGAGAAGAAAAACTAACAATAAAATACCCATTGCTAATAAACCATAAAGAGTACTCACCATGAGGCTCCCAGTTTTGCCGGACCCAGGAGTGCAAAAAATTTAGGGTAGGGCGAATACCCATGAATTTACAGATCAAATCATGATTGGCTCTGTATAAGACTATTTCTTCGACCATCCTTGGCTCAATGACAATCTTGGGCCTTGATTCGGACTGTGGCAGGCATCCATTAACTCGATGAGTTGTTGATCTATTTCCAGCAGTCGTAAAGAGCATTTTAAATGCAGTTCTTTGAGCTTCGTCAGTCTTGGATGGAGATTTATCTTTTAACAAATCTGCATAAGAGCTATTTCTCCCTAGGAGAGGATCCGGAGAAGTCCCCATTGGACCCTCCTGGGGCAGCAATCTTGCCTTCAGATCCACAGTAACCAGAAATCTCTTCGGCAACCCAACTGATGCCCTAGATTTTCCCTAGCTCCAGAAACCCTAGTTCATCGCTTCCCGCCTGCTCGCTTCAAATTTTTCCACTTCTCCAAAAATCAAAATTCCTATTTTCATCCATTATCCAGCTGTTAAAAGGATAGTAGTCCTACATTGTTGAGAGTAAAGGGTGGTGGAATTGGATGTTACCCCAGGATAATATACGAGTAGTACATGAGGATACTCACAATCCTACTTTAGTTGTGGAATTACCAACATGACACATGGTTGAAGAGCTAATCATGAGGTTGGAAGGTCCAACGGTAGATGGTATGGGTAGCATTACCATCAATCGAAGCTGGATATGAGACATCTGGTCCAAAAGCCATGCGATGGCAGACCCTGATCAAACCTTAGTTGAAGGTCAATGATCAAGCACTAGCATAGTTACGCTAGTTCCAAAGCATTAACATATTGATTTTATATAGGTCAGTGGACCCTCATAGACAAGAATGGGATTGGAAACCCATGTCCAACATGCTTTGAAATGGGGGAACTACTACATCCACCCTTCTAGGTGTTATGGGCCCTATAGGAGCAACCCCAAGCCAATATCAACAAATACCCGAGAGAGGGGTGAGGATCTGATAATAATAGCAATCTATTGCGGGAAGTTGGCCTGTCTCGAGCACTTAAGTCACCATCTACAGTGGTAGGAAAACTTGAAGTGCAGTTCCTCTATGCCAAGTACTAATACAAAGTTAGGAATAACCACATATATGTGTGACATGTATGCTTACATTTAGCAAATTTTTATTTTTATGTTTGGATAATCATGTAAGTAGACCTAGGTTGTTACATCCAATGAAGCTAGTTTAGGGACAAGGCTTGATGAAAACACTTGCAAAGATTGATTCTCAATTTTTTTGTCAACAATATAATGTAGAGGATGTCACGCAAGATGAATGGTATATTGATATTATTTATTTTCTTTTGAATGGTAAGTGTCCTTCACATTTCAATTCCACATAAAGAATGGCTCTTCATTTAAAATTCGTAAACTTTATGATTAACACTAGTGTATTATACAGGAAGAATCGCGAAGGAATCTTTCTTCATTGCTTGAATAAGGAAGAATCCACTCACATCTTGCATGAATTCCATGTATGGGATGGGGCATGGTTTTACAAATACCACAACACACCATATCTTAATATTTGGTTACTATTGGCCACATATCTTTAAATATGCCCATTCTCATATGCAGTCTTGTCATATCTATCAAATTACTGCCAATAGAGAGAGATAGACACCTATGCCATTACAACCTATAGTTGAAATGAGATCTTTTGCTCAGTGGGGCCTATATTTTGTAGGGATTATAACCCTAATTCTTAAGCTTCCCATAAGTACATTCTCATCATCTCTGGTTATTATACTAGATGGATGAAAGCTATCCCCACCAAAAATTGTACTACGAAGGTTTTCATTGAATTTTTGGAAGAATACATCAAGACCAGGTTTGGAATGCCACATTCAATTGTTTGTGATAATGGATGTGCTTTTATTTCACTCTATTTTCCAGAATGGGCATATGATAACAAGGTGAGCATTAAACATTCTTCTAACTGTTACCCACAAGGTAATGGATTAGCTGAATCATCTAATAAAAAATTATTGTCAATTAAAAAAATTACTTGAACATAATCCTAGGGATTGGTACAATAAATTGAAGTTTGCATTATAGGAGGATGGAATAAGAATTAAGTAATCCATTGGAACGTCACCTTATCATTTAGTATATGGTCAAGATCTATTTTTTCCCGCTAATATTAAATTGTAAACTTTATAATTCATGAAATAATATCTCGAAACGGATGATAAAATTGAAGCTCGTATCACTCACCTCATGCATTTGGATGAAAAATGAGAGGATGCCTTGCATAATTTTAGTAAATACCAAGACATTGTTAAAATATGGTTTGATAAACAGGCTAAAATTAAATATTATAGAATTTCTAATTTAGTTTTGCTTTGGGATAAGGCACATGAGAAAAAGGGTGACCATGAAAAATTTGACTATCTTTGGCTTGGTCCTTACCAAATTTCTAAAATTCTTGGTGAAAATACTTTTTGGTTGAAAACTTTGAGTGGGGATGATATTCATTTACCTGTTAATGGGCATTTTCTCAAGCACTACTTTCACCCATGAAGCAGCTAAGTTCTTGTATCATTTGTATCATGCTTGTATATTATTATATATAGCTTTTGGATTTTCATGCTTTTGGCTTTTAGTTTTTTATTTACGTGGAACTTTTATACATAGTCCTTTATTTTGTAAATATTTGCTATTTGCTTACTTGTCAATTTTCATTAGGTTGAGTTTAGGTTTATGGGTTTTTCGGTTTTGTCTTGTTTATTAGGCATGTAGGATGGTTTGCTTAATCTAAAGCCAAGTAAAATTGATGAAAAGGAAATAAAATAGTTTAGTAATCATTCTCAGATTTTGGACTAAGTGAATTTTTGGGACAATGAAATATTTCGCTAAAGCTCCACATATAACTCACATATAAAAGGGCATTCTTTGAAATATTGAAGGATAAAGTCATTTTGGTTTACAAATTAAGGTGAAAATATAATACACTCCATATTTAGCCTTAAGTGGTCTCTAACCCAGGTGGTAGGTAAATTTTGCAAAGCAAGCACAATGCTTGATAAAAAAAGGAAAGAAAATCCAATTCAATCAAAAGGTTTAGATCATCTCCACCGGGCTATGGACGCCTGACTAGAAGTGGAGCAATGTCTAGACAAAATTAAAAATAAAAAAGGAAAAGAAATAAATGCAAAATTAATCTAATGCATGGGTGATTCAAACAATCTCTACCAGGACTATAGATGCCCGAATGATAGTAGAGCAAGGTCTAGAAGAGATCAAGGTCATCTCCACCGAGGCTATAGACATCTGGATGGCAGTGGAGCAATGTAGAGGCACATTTTTAATGAGTGATACTCTATAGCCTAAATGTAAAAAAAATTATGGAATCTGGATTATCTTGAGAATGCAAAATAAATCATAATTCGCACACTAAGTAGTGGCAAGTGGTCCATTTGTTTTCGTTTGAATCTATTTACCCTTTTTTCTTCGAATATTGCTAAATGATGTCCATTTATATAATATTTGGTTTTCTTGATTTCAGATTAGGTTCTTCATCAAAAATGCTTAGGAACATTTCCTAGCAAAGTCGTTACTTGTTGTGACCATTGCATAACTTACCCCAAACTTGGGGACCCACATTTTAATTTTAAGATTTTTTGGAAATCTTGATTTGCATTGAGTGATAATTTTCATAGGGCCCTACCTATGAGGTTGTAGTGTAGGTTGTTTGTGGGTTAGAGTCTCCTTTTTGGTTTATTTTAATGTTTAGTGTGTAGGTGAGGCTTATAAAGTTTTGGTTAATTTTAACATTTTGAAATTATAATTCAAATGTTAGTCTCACAATGACACTGAGAGGGGGGGTGAATCAGTGTAGCTCTTTTAAAACTTAAATCTTCAACTCTTAAAGCCAAAACAATGAAAACTTAAAACCAAATAAACCAAGTATAATAAGAGAACATAACACAACACAAGATGTACCGACGATCACTGATTTGGCTACTCCTCAAAAATGACTGTTTGGACTCCCATCTAAATCTAGCCTTTGCAAAGCACCAAATTTACAATCAATTTACCAGCACCCACTGGAAGGAGCACCAACCCCTGATTTATCTACACCAACAGAAAGGAGCACCAACCCCCGATTTATCTGCACCAACAGAAAGGAGCACCAACCCCTGATTTACCAGCACCAACTGAAGGAGCACCAACCCCTGATTTATTTGCACCAATAGAAAGGAGCACCAAACCCTAATTTACCAGCATCAACTAGAAGTAGCACTAACCCCTAATGCCAAGCACCAACTTGGACTTTGATTTTGAAGCTAGAAGATTGACATAAAAATGCCTTTACTTTTACAAGACCTTGATTGGTCTATTGCTTACCCAACGTCTACCACAATTCACAAAACACACCCCCTTCTCGCTCGCCTCTTGCCCCATTAAAATTCTCCAAGAAACACTCCTTTTATAACCATCCTTTCTCTTTGTAACTCTTTATTTCATATTCTCATATGCCACTTGTCAATTGTAACACCTTCTTTATGTAACTCCTTTTGTATATATTGAGAAGGCATTTCGTCAAAAACGTCACATGCAAAGAATTGACACTATATTCTCCTACCATGACTTCATTTTCTCCTTCATGACTGTTCATTTTCTCCTTTGTGCATGCATGCATTTTGGTTTTCGAAAAGGCTTTTCGTTTCTATTTTGACGACTGTTCATTTTCTCCTTCCACGACTGTTCATTTTCTCCTTCTTTGACTGTTCGTTTTCTCCACATGGGCATGCGTCCGCTTCTTTCCATGACTGTTCATTTTCTCCTTCTTCAACTATTCATTTTCTCCACATGGGCATGCGTCCGCTTCTTTCCATGACTGTTCATTTTCTCCTTCATGACTGTTCATTTTCTCGGTCATGACTGTTCGTTTTCGAGTCACAAAAATGCGACATGTCGCAAAATCATGACACTTTTGTTTCTCTGCCTACCTACCCTTTTTGAGTCACGAAAATGCGACATTTCGCGATATCGCGACACTTTTGTTTCTCTGCCTGCCTGCCCTTTTTGAGTCGTGAAAATACGACATGTCGTGATATCGTGACACTTTTGTTTCTCTGCCTACCTGCCCTTTTCGAGTCACGAAAATGCGACATGTCGCAATATTGTGACACTTTTTTCTCTGCCTGCCTGCCCTTTTCGAGTCACGAAAATGCGACATGTCACGATATCGCGACACTTTTTCTTCCTTGCATTTTCTCTTTGCTTTGGACCGCAAAAATGCAACATGTCGTGATATCATGACACTTTTTTCTTCTTGCTCTTTCTCTTCGCTTTGGACCGCAAAAATGCAACATGTCGTGATATCGCGACATTTTTTCCTTCTTGTCCTTTCTCTTCGCTTTGGACCGCAAAAATACAACATGTCATGATATCGCGACACTTTTTCCTCCTTGCATTTTCTCTTTGCTTTAGACCGTGAAAATGCAACATGTCGCGATATCATGACACTTTTTCTCCTTGCTCTTTCTCTTTGCTTTGGCTCGCGAAAACACATGTCGTGATATCGCGACACTTTTTCTCTTTACTCTTTCGGCCGCGAAAATGCAACATGTTGCGATATCGCGACACTTTTTCCTCCATTTTTTGCTTATATTTTGGCCACGAAAATGCAACATGTCGCAATATCGTGACACTTTTTATCCTTGCATTTTCTCTTCTCTTTTGGCTGCAAAAATGCAACATGTCGCGATATCGTGACACTTTTTCTCCTTGCATTTTCTCTTCTCTTTTGGCTGCAAAAATGCAACATGTCGCGATATCGTGACACTTTTTCTCCTTGCATTTTCTCTTCTCTTTTGGCCACGAAAATGCAACATGTCGCGATATTGCGACATCTTTTTTCTTTTACTTTTTTGCTTCTCTTTTATATTTTGCATATGGGCCACTTCAGTCTTCTTGGACAACCTGTAACAACTTCACCCAAACATCAAAAACATCCTCTGAGTAACCTATGAACTCCTGTCCACTGCATCAACCGATCTATCTGACTGTGTTGAAAACAATGACAATACTGTCGATGCACCTTGCTCAACAATCTCCCCCTTTGGAATTGTTGGCAACACACGTGCAATTTCCTGTAACTCTTATCCCCATTTGACAACAATATCAAAGGGCTATTGCAAACTCCCCCTGAGTCCATGCACAACATTCTCAGGCAAAAATTATTACAATTAGCAAAAATTACAAACATGAGCAAAAAGATAAACAAATACACAAATGCTCCCCCTAAGAATGTGGTCCCAATAGCTAGTCAATTCTTGGGAAGCATGACCACTCCCAATTTATTGCGAAGGTACTCAAAGACTTCCTTGGGCAACGGTTTTGTGAATATATCCGCTACTTGCTCTGTTGTTGGAACAAAATCCAACTTAACCTCACCTTCTGCAACTTTCTCCTTCAAAAAGTGATATCGGATAGCAATATGTTTTGTGCGAGAATGCATAACCAGATTCTTTGAGATGTTAATGGCATTGGTGTTATCAAACTTAACTTAAATTGGCTCACTGAAGTAAATGCCAAGATCTTTCAGGGTTTGTTTCATCCATAATACCTGCGTACAACATGTTGTTGCTGCAATATATTTTGCCTCTACTATGGATAAGGAGACTGACTCTTGTTTCTTACTCGTGCCACGTGACCAACTTTGTCTCCAAGATAGAATGCACCTCCACTGGTACTCTTTCTGTCATCTACACATCCTGCCTAATCTGCATCTGAATACGCAATAAGGGTGAAGTCCTTACCTTTTGGATACCATAACCCATACTCCATAGTACCCTTGAGGTACCGAAGAATCCTCTTCACTGTTGTCACATGAGTCTCCTTGGGACTAGCCTAAAATTGTGCTACCATGCATACTGCCTTTACATACCAATCTTGCTTTATTCCTGACTACCTATCCGTCTTCATTCAATTTGTTTCGAAAGACCCATTTAGTACCAATTTGTATTAATGTAACTTCCTGCTCATGTAGGCACCTTGAATGCAATAATAAAATGTGCGCTTTCTGATTTTGCACATGAATTAAATATTTTCACCAAAGCATCATAATAGATCCAAAAATCTTCACATCAATGTGCAGCACAAATACACACTGCTTTTATCAAAACACATCTATGTAGCTAGGGCAACATTCTTTCACTAATCCAAATTATATGAACTGTTATAATCCATAACTTTGAACAATGGCAGTAAGAACCATCAAAAGTACAACACTGACATATAGCAATACTACCAATGGTGACAACTCTCAATTTAATCACCACCCTTCACAGTACCTCCACAAACAACTACATGAACTAAAACACACTTTGACAACTATACGACAACTCCCCCTGACTACTTGCCTTTCATCCTCAGATAACCAAACAACATAGGAGCATTAAAATAAAACTTTAAGATTGCTCCCCCTGAGGATGTGCTAACTGGAGCTGCTTAGTGCAATAGAGGAGTAGTCTCCTTTAGTCCAAGGAGACACAATTTCCTTTCTTCTTTCTTTCTCCACTCTGGTTTGATTACAGTTTTGGGCTCTTGTTTTGACTTTTCTTTTTTAGTAGCTTGTGCATGTTTTTTGGGAAATTTTTTATTTTGTCTCATTCCATTTGGTTGAAATTTTCTTCCCTGAAATTGATTTGATGCAAATGTACTTCGACAATTTCTTGCAATGTGCCCAAAATTATGACAGTTTTAACATTCTACTGCATAATCCATCAAAGGTGAAAAAAAAATTCTATTGGGTGGTTGTCTCTTGTGCATCCTTGATGGATGATTATTTTCTTTTCTTTGATGCACATGATTTCTTCTCTATCTATGTTGCATTCTTTGTGTCTGATGAAATCTACTGTCTTGCCTTATATTAAATACAAAAGTTCTTGGACAAAACCTTGCTATGTGCCCATGACCATTACATCTACAACATTGCACATGGTGTTCAATCGGAAAAACAGATGTATTTCTACCAGCATAACTCTTTGATCTATTATTCAATCCACAATAAATTGCCTTGTGACCATAATGGTTACATCTAAAACAATAGCCATTAAAAGCATTATTATGAATAAAGTGAGAGTGATAGAACCTCTTTTGTTGTGGTTGCTTTGCTGTAGATCTCCTTTGAGATTTTCTTCCTTTTGAAGATTCAAATTCAAGCTTTTCTTGCTTTGATCCTTCAGCAGTGGACTTCTTCTTCTCTATAGATTTAGAAGATGAAGGTTATTCAGCTTCATATCCAAGACCAAAATTAGCCATGGAGCTTCTTTGTTTCCTTATCATTTCATCTAGCAACTCTGTGCTCTTCTCAAATTTGAGATTTGTATTGGCCTCTTCTAGTTGTTTCCTCAATAGAAAAATCTCTTCTTCTTGTTTGCAGCAAACAGTCTATTTCTCATTGATCTGTGACCTGAGAGTTTCTTCAATCCTTTTGGACTCTACTACTTACAGCTTGTTGAGTGGTGTTTTCACCCAATTGTGAAAGCACACTCTCCGGTAGGATCTGAGTCCCAAAATCCTCTGCTTGCAAAGAAATTATGACAAAGTAATTTCTCCAAGGTTCCTGTTATGTTGGTTCTTTGTTCACCAATGATGCTTGTTCAATTGAAATGCAAGGAATACCTTAGGGTTGCAAGTGGATGTTAACAAGGGGCACTGTGGTTTATTTAATTTGAATTTGCAATGGACTCCAAGTGAATAAATCTAAGAAATAAATCTATTTGATCTTAGGCTTTGATGGATTTTCAGTTATTTACTTGAATGAGAATAATTAAAATGCAGAAACTAAAATGAGGGTTTGAAAAATAAAAGAAATGCAAATGAAGATGCAACTAAACTACGTCCAGAGTGCTATCATCTTGATTGACAAAACCGAAGATAATGAGGTTTCTGCATGCAACCTAACCTATTGAACCTGCAAATTCGCACAATCCAGATAAGCTAGGTGCGGGTTTCTAGGGTTTTTACTGTAATTTCAGATTTTAGGCATTCGCATGAAGCAACCAAGAACACTTGCATTAAACTTCACCTAAAAGCCTAGAAATCTGAAAGGGAAAGATAAAACATTAAATCATGCATGCAAAAAATGACTCCTTCTTTCTCATCAATGAGATGCCAACTCTCTGTATTTCTGTATTAAAATGGTATATCAGTTGCAATTACAGAATGTTCCAGGTATGACAAATCCAGAACAAATGAAGGAAATTGCTCCAAGTGCGAGCCCGGAATGGCATGCGACCCTTGTCTCTGCAACTCTGCTAGCAGCAATTTCCAACCCCTTGTTCAATCTGCGCTTCTGATTTTATACTGTCTGGCGCGGCTCTTCGATTCTCCCTGCGTCGCTTCGCTTCACCTCCCAGAATGCGTCGTTTCAAATTCCTCGCCTTTTCGATGCTTTTACTTCATGCTCGATGCCGAAACGTCCAAAATTTTTTGTTACATGTAACGCTTCTGCAACTCTGACACCTGTATGCCACGTGTTCTGCGTTTCCAGCACATTCTGTAATGGCCCCATGTAAATCGCGATGTCCCTAGGCATGCAGCTTGTTCCTCTGCCAACACAGCGAAAATGAGACAGGTCACGATATCGCGACGTTTTTCGGACAACAACCTTCTTTCCTTCTTGCCCAACGAAAACGCGACATGTCACGAAATCGTGACATGTCACGAAATCGCGACGCTTTTATGTTTCATACACTCTCGCTCATTTTTGTCACGAAATCGCTACGCTTTTTCGTTTCATGCCCTTTTGCTCATTTTTGTCGTGATTTCACGACCATTTTACACTTCATGCCTTTTCGCTCAATTTGTCGCGATTTCGCGACCATTTTACACTTCATGCCTTTTCGCTCAATGCTGTCATGATTTCACGACCATTTTACACTTCATGCCTTCCACCCGCAATCTGTCACGATTTCACGACGTTTTTCACTCGACACTCCTTTGGCTACAATCTGTCACGATTTCGCGACGTTTTTCACTTCCGTACACTTTGCCAACTTTTCGTCACGAAATCGCTACGCTATCTTCTTCGCTCTCTTTTTATTTGAAACTACATGTCGCGAAATCGCTACGCTATTTTCATCCGTACTACTTCTTTGCTTGAGCCGAAACCGTGACCTTCGATATCCACTTTTCACTTTACCTCTTTCCATTTTATCACGATATCGCACTTTTTCACTTACCTTTATTTTTTCATATCGCTACCTTTCGCTTCTTCTTTGACCGTTTGACCCGTGATTTTGCGACGCGTCACGATTTCGTGACGCCTTTCTGCTTCGTGCCTCGCTTGCCGCTTCCTGTCGCGATTTCACGACGTTTTTTCTTTGCCCTGTTTGACTGGTTTGACCCACGATTTTGCGACATGTCACGATTTCGCTACGCCTTTTCATTTTCCTTCTCTCTCTCCTCTTTCGGTCGCGACGGAGCAACATGTCGCGATTTTGCTACGCTTTTCTGCTTTTGGCCGCGACGGAGCAACATGTCGCGATTTCGTGACACTTTTCATTTTTTGGCAGCGATGGAGCGACATGTCGCGATTTCGTGACACTTTCTACACTTGTGCATTTTTGCCCCTTTTTCTTGAATTTTAGCATCTGGGTCACTGAGATTCCTTTTGAAAGCATGCAAAAAAGATGGGTCCCCAATTTTGGGGTGTGTTGTGGATCAGCCACAACAAATGGTGACTCTGCTATCAAATGCTCTTGAGCATTTTAGTGAGAACCCAACCTGAAACATATACAAACTCGAAAACATGTGTTAGCACATAAGCAATATAAACAAATGCCCAAAGATCAGAAGTACATGAATCATCAGAATCATCAAGTATTAGCTCAGTGTGTGCAATGAATTTCTTTCCCTATCGTTTGAAATTGATCAACATTCCATTGTCAGTTTTGCATGAATGCATATATGAGATTGTGAATGATTTGTGTAACCTAATGAATATGCTAGGAGATCTTGCTTTTATAAAAGGCATAGTCCTTCTTCTAGTATCATGTACAAACATTCAAGATTGCCAAACCCTCTTAGGATCCACTAATGAATTGTTTTATTATATCCCAAAGTTGGTTATGAGTCCCTACTATCTTGAACCCATGTGCAAGTGAATGTGAAATCAGAACTTTGGGGAATCAGACTCCCAACCTAACCGAGATGGGAGTTTAACCCTATCCTTACTATTCCGATTTAGAGTTCATTACCTCACTTTGAGCAAAATAATTTAACCAATTATGGAAGAAATGGTCATGCTAGTCTAACCCTTTGGACAATCAGTGGTCTTGTTTTTTAGACAAGACATGTTGCCATGCATGGGCATACCTAACCCCACAATCCAAAACTTATCTTCATTTCTTTGGACCTTGGGGATGACTACCCATCCTTTGCAGAGGACAAGTAGTACGATCCTTCCAATCCAAAATAAAGATGAGATGGGAAAAATTAACTTTTTTACTTCTTGGACCTTGGGGATGACTACCCATCCTTGCTAGGGACATGTAGTACGATCCTTCCAATCCAAACTTTAGATGTAAATGGAAAATATTAATTTTATTGCTTAGACCTTGGGGATGACTACCCATCCTTTGCAGAGGACAAGTAGTACGATCCTTCCAATCCAAGATTTATTATGAAATGAGACATAAGAGCTTTGGGGAATCAGATTCTCAACCTAAGCGAGATGAGAATTTATGCCCTATCCTTACTACTCCATGTAGGTCAAATCAAAGCTTTGGGGAATTGGATCCTCAACCTAAGTTCGATGAGGATTTAACCCTATCCTTACTACTTTGATTTTAGGCTTTAAGCTCTATGGAAGTGGTCAAAACCACTGTTTTAAGGATCATGTTGCATAATAGGATAGACATGAAAAACTTCTTTCGCCCAACCTTTTCTTCCAAGTTAGGTTTTGATCATTTTGCTCAAGATCCTTTTTAATGTATAAGACGTGCTTGGTTCTAGATATCTCAAGACTCGGCTTCCAACCTTAGGATTTTTCTTACATTTATGTTATAACACAACCCTAAGAGGATTTGACATACTTTAATGATTTGTACCTAAGATGCATATGCAACTAAGATGGAATGTATATGTAAAGTGAGATGTAACATGAATGCATTATCTCTTGAATTGCAAATGAAATATTTGTCATGCAAAACTGACTACTTCATGCATCACAAAATCAAACGATATAACTTAAAATGTTTGTGTGACTTGTGGAGCTTTTACAAGACAATTCCAATATTTCATATTCTCCTAATCTTAAGCATAAGTTGACATCTCAATTTTTTATTATTTTTATATATATATATTTATTTATTTTATTTTTTTTATCAAAATAAACAAAACATGTCAATTGAAATCAAATCCACAACCAAAATCCTAGCTAGACTAACAATCCTAAACAATGAAAACAAAATCTGAAAATCCCCACCAAAACCGAAAAGAATAACATCAAAATCTCACAACCTAAGGGCTAAAATAATGCTTTAAAATCTGCCCATTAACCGGTAGCATAAAATCCTTCCCTTCTAAAGTTTTTAGCCTGAAGGTATTTTTCCCAAGAATCTCTGAAATCTGATAGGGGCCTAACCAAAGACAATCAAACTTTTGATGATTCCCTTTTTCCTCATGTCTTTTGTCCCATAGTAATACCAAATCTGAAATTCTGAATGACTTAACTTTGGCCCTTCTTGTCAAACCATCTCTTGATAACTTCCTGGTGTTTATTCATGTGATTCATGGCTTCTTCTCTCTTTTCATCAAGGTGCAACAAATGACTTAACCTCGGCTTCAACTTGATCATCTCGTCCCCAAGTACTCTTGTATGAAATGCAAGGTCTCCAACTTCAAATTTGCAAGAAATATCGGGTCTTGCCCATAGACCAAATGATAGGGAGTATTCCCTATGGATTCTTTCACTCTGGTCCTATCTGCCCAAAGGGCAAACTTCAATTGGCTGTGCCAATCCCGAGGGTTCTTTTCCAGCAATTTCTTAATAGTGTTCAACAAATTTTTATTTGAAGATTCGGCCAAACCATTTCCTTGAGGATAATAATTAGATGCAAACTTTAAGCTCACTTTGTTGTCATATGCCCAATCTGCAAATTGTGTAGAAATAAAAGCTTTACCATTGTCACTGACAATAGAATCGGGCATTCCAAATCTTGTTATAATATGGTCCTCAAGGAATTTTATTACAACGTCTGTGGTGGCATGTTTAGTAGGAATCGCTTCTGTCCACCTTGTACAGTAGTCTGTAGCTATCAATATGAATTTATGAGAATCAGAAGAATTTGGGTTAATAACCCCAATGAAATCTAGTCCCCACTGTGCAAATGGTCTCATTTCAACTACAGGTTGTAATGGCATGGCTGCATTTCTTTCTCTATTGGCAGCCACTTGACAGATATGACAAGATCGTACATGGGCATGTGCATCTTTGAAAATGTGTGGCCAGTAGTATCCTCGCTCTCAGGATTTGATGCGCTGTAGCATTTGCCGCACCATGACCAGTTCCATGTTTCCTGTGAAATTCCTACAACACCCCGGCAGCTTCTTCTTTGTTCAAGCACCTCAGGTAGATCCCTTCATGATTCTTCCTGTAAAGAACACCAGATTTCATCGGATAATTGATAGACTTAAGCCTTAAAGCTCTTCTCCGTGTTGAATTCAGATTAGAAGGACACTTACCATTCAATAAAAATTGCACAATATCAACATACCAGTCATCCTTAGCAATGTATTCTGTGTTCGAGTATTGGCATGTTATTTGCGGATTATTTTTTGCGATCGCCTTCGCCAGTCCCTGTCCTCGAACTAGTTTCATAGGTTGGATTTCGAGATCAAATTCTTGGATGGTGGAAATCCATTTCCCTCTTTTCTCACCTAGTTCATTTTGTAAAAACATGGTCTTAACAAATAGAGTCAGGCACGATG
This sequence comes from Wollemia nobilis, assembly GCA_028583015.1. NCBI lineage: Eukaryota > Viridiplantae > Streptophyta > Pinopsida > Araucariales > Araucariaceae > Wollemia > Wollemia nobilis. The sequence goes on from JAQPPZ010001239.1 coordinate 26,723, forward strand.
GCAATAACTTTGCTGTGCACAATGTAATGCCTAAATTTTTTCACCGTTTTAAAAAGTGCGTACATTTGCTTATCAAGGATTGAATACCTTAATTGAGCATCTTTTAGGGGGGCACTTAAAAATGCTATGGGTTTTTCTGCACTATCCTCGCCTTTTTGGGTTAAGACACTCGCAAAAGAGTGTTCTGATGCAAAAGCATAAATATAGAAAGGTTTGGAATAGTCTGGACTTATGAGGACAGGGGCTCTGGAAATGGCATCTTTGATGTTCGGAAGGCCACCCTACTTTCCTCGTTCCATTTTACATCCACATCCTTCTTGAGCATCTTGTTCAGAGGTTTGGCTATCTCAGCAAAGCTAGAGATAAACTTCCTCACAAAATTAACCTGCCCAAAGAAAGATCTCAATTCTTTTTTACTACTCGGGAGAGGTAAGTTTTGGATAGCTTGTATCCTTTCTGGGTCGATGGATATGCCCTCTTTTGAAATGATGTGACCAAGCAATTTTCCTTCTGTTACTTCGAAAATGCACTTTTTGGGATTTAAGGAAATTCCATGTTCTCTGCATCTTTGAAGCACTTTCTTTAAATCTTTGACATGGTCCTCTCTCTTCTTCGAGAATACTGGAATATCATCCACATACACGATGATACATTTGCCTATGAGCCCTTTGAATGCATAATCCATGGCGCGTTGAAAAGTTGCACCAGCATTTAACAGTCCGAACGACATTCTCTTATATGCAAATGTCCCCCACTTGGTGGTGAAGGCTGTTTTCATCCTGTCATTTGGATGTATAAGAATTTGGTTGTATCCAGAATACCCATCAAGAAAGGACATCATTTCAGATCCATTTACCATTTGTAGAATTTCATCGATTGATGGCAATGGATAATTATCCTTTTGAGAGGCTTTATTAAGATTTCAAAAATCTATGCACAACCTAATCTCTCCACTCTTTTTCTTACTGGAACGAGGTTAGCAACCCAGGTTGAGTGCCTAACAAGAAAAATGATTTTCGCTTCCAATAATATTTTGACCTCCCTTTCGATTAAAGGCTCCAATAGCGGGTTAACAACTCGTTGTCTTTGCCTAAAAGGCTTGGAGTCTGGCTTCAAAGGGATGGTATGTGTGATAATGTCTTGGTTGTATGTCTTCAGCTCATTGTAATTCCAAGCAATGCAATCTATGTAATGCTTCAATGCCTGCATTATGTTGCTCCTTTCTTCATCTGTACATGCCTTTGCAATGTACACCTCCTTTGGATTGTCTGCACTCCCTAGATTAATTGAATCACATGCATCTTTGGGGAGTGGGACTCTTTTTCCTTTCTTGGTCTTGCATCCCATGTCGAACATTTTTTCCAATGAAACCACATCTTTAGGTATTTTGTTGGATTGATACGCAGTTTCAATTTCATTTTCTGTTTCATCTTGCCACCTTTGCTCCTCATCAATCACCTGATTTTCAAAAATACCCGAGTTCGTGACAAATTTGAAGATATGTCTGTCATTTTCAAAAACCTGGAAATTCTTGACATTATCGGGTATTGATGGACAAGGAACCAATTCAATGGAGAACTTTTTACACCTTTTTATATCAACCGGGTTTAACATGCCCGTGACGATGGCAAGAGAGTCTGCTATTCGATTTCCTTTTCTAGAAATAAGGGCTATATTGAATGCATCGAATTCCTCAATGAGGTCCATAACCCTAGTTCTATAAAGGCTTAGTCTCCTGTCACGGCATGTATACTGTCCTTTGATCTGCTTGACTACCAGCTCAGAATCTCCCAAAACCTTCAAGCATTTAACTTGCTTGCTCAATGCTAGACGTAAACCAAAGATCAATGCTTCGTATTCTACCACATTGTTCATGCAAGGAAATTGCAATCTATAGGCAGCCAATAATGGTTTACCTCCTGGGCCAGTGAGCTCGACTCCAGCTCCTGCTCCCTGTCTAGATTTTGATCCATCGAACCTGAGCAACCATGTGCAATCATTTTCCTCAGAAGAGCCACCATGACATGTTTCCTCTTTAGGCTCTTCAGTAGCTTCCTCAACATCAAGTGCATAAACCCCCAGTTTTGGCTCAGAAAACTGAACTTCATTCGGCTTGTTAAATTCTATTATGATCTCCTTAAGCCTCGGTTCATTTTCCACTCTGATTTGGTTTGCAATTCCTTTCCATGGTAGCCACATATGTGAGCAGTATGTTGAAAAATAGCCATTCAGAGTTTTCATCCAATCTCTCGCAAGTAGCATTCCATATCTACTTGGGATATTAACAACCAGAATGTCGACAACCTGTTGGACCCTGGGTTCAGAATTTAATTGAATTTTGACATCATATAGGGTCCCTACCACATTTACCTCTGATCGGTCCAATTGCAGGACCTTGCATTTGGATGAAACAGGTTGCAGACCAAGCATTTGACATATCTCCGAAGGCATGAGGTTGCTCGTGGCACCCGTGTCCACCAAACAGTTATGCAAATTCTTACCCGCAATTCTCAGAGTCAATAAGAATGGCGGGACATCCCTTCTCTCCTTTCGCAAAATCAGATGGGACTCAACTCCTTTTCCCTTCCACATTTGATCAGGTGAGTTCAGAGCTTTTATCAACGCCTCCTTTTGGCCAGGCAATCTAGCCGCGTCCAAGAATGAAAGGCTAGATTTGGACTTCTTTAGATCCTCCACTATGTCATAGTTTGGTTTTTCGAATTTGACTGTCTTCTCGCACGTCATTAGACATTTCTCTTCTGAGTGGAGGAGGAGGATTATTATCTGCCTTAGTATCGGGAGGAAGAATAGAGTTGTTTGGAGGTGTTGATGAGGTTTTAGGGGCTTTAGATTTACTTCTCAAATGGTATCCATGATTCCCCTTTCTAAAATCTCGAAAAGCTTGCACCTCCTGTTCCAAAATTTCGTCTTCTTCTTCCTCACTCTCACCTTCTTGATGATATACAGTTTCCATCACCATAATATTATCATCTTGATGTTGCGATGGACCCTCATTTGATACCAGTTCCAAATCATCAACTTGTGCCTGAAGACAATGAGTGTATCTAGCAATTTCAGGACAATTCCTCTCATTGTGTTCTTTTGTGTTGTGCAACCTACACCCCCTTTCCCATGCCAAATCTGAAAGATTCAAAAGGGAATTGGATTGACTAGGTCCTACGAAAGTATCTAGTTGATTAGCAATGGGAGCGGGTACTCCCCCATTGTTTGGCTTGGTGTTCCAGTGTCTCCCTCTATTGTTAAAATTTTGATTTGAGTGAGGGGCATGGGATTCATACTTCTGCTGTTGAACCCTGTCATTGCTCAATTTATGAACTAATTTCTTGAGCTCTTCGACCTCTGAATAAATCTCCTTCGGTGGAATCACATTGTTGTTAACCCCCGTTGGATTTGCATAATTGGTGGGGTCTTGATTCAACATTTGGGTCGGGTTTTGAGGAATTTGATTCCCATATGGATTGACACTTTGAATCGGAGTTGGATTTGGAAAAGGAACTATAGCCTGAGGATTAACTTGGCTGGTTCCTTGCATAGTCGATTGACTATTCTGCAAAAATGCGGGAACAGGTGGAATGGATGTGATTGGTTGGATTGGAATGGGTGCATACGCAGGTGCTGGTGGATACGATTGCTGATATGGGAAGGCGTTCATGCTTGGCATTTGAGGTGCCATGATCTGATTTGCCAAGGGAGCTTGACCATATGGAGCATACTGTCCCATCATAGGCATCTGGGGAAACCCATAGCCTTGTGGTGTCATTTGCTGCTCGATGGTCATGGCTTCATTATAGGCTAGAGCGAGCGTGGTGACTTGAGGATTTCGTCTTGCAAACATGGCTGTCATGGGGTCCAATGCCCCAAAATATATCTGCAAAGCCACTGCGGGATCGATGGCAAAATGCCGAACTGCTCTATTATAGCACTTTTGGAATCTTCGATTAAATGTTCCGATTGGTTCCCCTCGGCCCCTTTTGCATGTAATAAACTGATTGTAAATGGTTGCGGGATCCAAGGGTGACCTGAATTGATTAACAAATGCATTCTCCATTTGCGTCCATGAAGTGATTGAACCAGTTGGTAAGCATATATACCATTCATATGCTATTGGATCTAAGCTCATGGGGAAAAGTCTGCAAGCCACATCTTCATATTGGACTTGCAGCCTAATTAAAACATCCCTATAGGCTTGGATATGTTCTCTTGCTATTCTTGGGCCATCTGGTTTGTATTTAGGCAAAAATATTTCAATGTTCTTGGGGATTTCATGGATATCCCCAACAATGTTCAAAGGAATATTGTTAGCTCCATACCAAGGAGCTGCTGGAGCTTGAGCCATTTGACTCACAATCGATGAGGACAACCCTACAAGAGCAGTAGAAATATTATTGACAATAGGCACACTAGGGGCAACTGATATTACTGGCGTAGGTCCACTCGATGTTCCTGGAGAAAATAGGTCTTTTGTGATTGGTGAGCTTACGACTTGCTTGGTTTTATTCTTGGGAGTACCAGTGAGCGTAAGGTCATGAAAAATGGTTTCCTCGGTTGTTTGGGACCTGGTCGCAATACGACGCGGTGGGTCCAGCCTGCTTGATGAAACCCTCGATTATTTCAAAGAAAACCTGCAACAAAAGAAAACAAAAGCTGTAGTTTAGCTGTTTGTGAGTTTTAAGAGATGATTTCAAAATTAAATCAAAAGATATTACTCATGTATGAAAATCAAAATAAAGTAAACCAATTCGGGCCCTCCTTCTAGCGCCAATCTGTTGAGTGGTGTTTTCACCCAATTGTGAAAGCACACTCTCCGGTAGGATCTGAGTCCCAAAATCCTCTGCTTGCAAAGAAATTATAACAAATAATTTCTCCAAGGTTCCTGTTATGTTAATTCTTTAACACCAATGATGCTGTTCAAATGAAATGCTGGGAATACCTTAGGGTTGCAAGTGGATATTAACAAGGGGCACCGTGGTTTACTTTAATTTGAATTTGCAGTGGACTCAAAGTGAATAAATCTAAGAGATGAATCTGTATTTATCTTAGGCTTTGATGGATTTTCAGTTATTTACTTGAATAAGAATAATTAAAATGCAGAAACTAAAATGAGGGTTTGAAAAATAAAAGAAATGCAAATGAAGATGCAACTAAACTACGTCCAGAATGCTACCATCTTGATTGATAAAACCGAAGATAATGAGGTTTCTGCATGCAACCTAACCTATTGAACCTGCAAATTCGCACAATCCAGATAAGCTAGGTGCGGGTTTCTAGGGTTTTTACTGTAATTTCAGATTTAGACATTCGCATGAAGCAACCAAGAACACTTGCATTAAACTTCACCTATAAGCCTAGAAATCTGAAAGGGAAAGATAAAACATTAAATCATGCATGCAAAAAATGACTCCTTCTTTCTCATCAATGAGATGCCAACTCTCTGTATTTCTGTATTAAAATGATATATCAATTACAATTACAGAATGTTCCAGGTATAACAAATCCAGAACAAATGAAGGAAATTGCTCCAAGTGCAGGCCCAGAATGGCATGCAGCCCTTGTCTCTGCAACTCTGCTAGCAGCAATTTCCAACCCTCTGTTCAATCTGCGCTTCTGATTTTATACTATCTAGCATGGCTCTTCGATTCACCCTGCGTCGCTTCGCTTCACCTCCCAGAATGCGTCTTTTCAAATTCCTCGCCTTTTTGATGCTTTTAATTCATGCTCGATGCCGAAACGTCCAAAATTTTTTGTTACATGTAACGCTTCTGCAACTCTGACACCTGTATGCCACGTGTTCTGCGTTTCCAGCACATTCTATAATGGCCCCATGTAAATCGCGATGTCCCTAGGCATGCAACTTGTTCCTCGGCCAGCACAGCGAAAATGAGACAGGTCACGATATCACGACGTTTTTCGGACAACAGCCTTCTTCCTTCTTGCCCAGCGAAAACGTGACATGTCGCGAAATCGTGACGCTTTTTTGTTCCGTACACCCTTGCTCATTTCTGTCGTGATTTCGCGACGTTTTTTTGTTTCATGCCCTTTCGCTCATTTTTGTCGTGATTTCATGACCATTTTACACTTCATGCCTTTTCGCTCAATGCTGTCACGATTTCGTGACCATTTTACACTTCATGCCTTCCACCTGCAATCTGTCATGATTTCACGACGTTTTTCACTCGGCACTCCTTTGGCTGCAATCTGTCATGATTTCACGACGTTTTTCACTTTCGTACACTTTGCCAACTTTTCATCGTGAAATCGCTACGCTATCTTGCTTCGAGCTGCTCTTGCTGTATTTGGCAGCGAAAACGTGACATGTCGCGAAATCGCTATGCTATTTTCATCCGTACTACTTCGCTTCGGAGCCGCGAAACCGTGACCTGTCGCGATATCGTGACGTTTTTTCACTTTGAGCCTCTTTGCCATTTTTTGTCGCGATATCGTGACGTTTTTCCGCTTCGTGCACCTTTGCTGATTTTTGTCGCGATATCGCTACGCCTTTCTGCTTCATTCTGTTTGACCGGTTTGACCCGCGATTTTGCGACGCGTCACGATTTCGTGACGCCTTTCTGCTTCGTGCCCCGCTTGCCGCTTCCTGTCGCGATTTCATGATGTTTTTTTTGCTTTGCCCTATTTGACTGGTTTGACCCATGATTTTGCGACATGTCACGATTTCGCTACGCCTTTCCATTTTCCTTTCTCTCTCCTCTTTCGGCCGCGACGGAGCAACATGTCACGATTTCGCTACGCTTTTCTGCTTTTGGCCGCGACGGAGCAACATGTCGCGATTTCGTGACACCTTTTCATTTTTGACAGTGATGGAGCGACATGTCGCGATTTCGTGACACTTTCTACACTTGTGCATTTTTGCCCCTTTTTCTTGAATTTTAGCATCTGGGTCACTGAGATTCCTTTTGAAAGCATGCAAAAAAGATGGGTCCCCAATTTTGGGGTGTGTTGTGGATCAGCCACAACACAACTTTAGATAACTAATAACTTTGTTAGATTCCTCAAGTTTGCTACATACATCGATTGTATCATCCAGGTGTGACTTCAATGCTTCTTCTATTTTCTTGGCTATATGAATTTGTAAGAAGAGATATTCAATCTTATCCCCATATTCTTCCAAATTCTTGGATAGTCTTTTGTTCTTTCTCCTTTCTATATTCAACTCTTCAAGTGCAGCGATCAACTCACCTTCTAGATCTGCTTCAACCTCAAGGTTTTTATCACATACTTTAGAATTCACTCCTATCTTTTCTAGTTCAATTTTCTCTTCCACAGGAACTAAAACTGACTGAGATGCCTTATTGGAGGAGGATCTATTCTTCTTACCCATTGCATACTAATCTAAGATCAACCCTAGCTGATTTATCCTGACAAGGGAAACTGGATATAATACCAATTGTTAGTCTCACAATGACACTAAGAGGGGGGGTGAATCAGTGTAGCTCTTTCAAAACTTAAATATTCAACTCTTAAAGCCAAAATAATGAAAACTTAAAACCAGATAAAGCAAGTATAACAAGAGAACATCACACAATAGAAGATGTATCGAGGTTCACCGATTTGGCTACTCCTCAAAAATGATTGTTTGGACTCCCATCCAAATCTAGCCTTTGCAAAGCACCAACTTTACAATCAATTTACCAGCACCCACTGGAAGGAGCACCAACCCCTGATTTATCTGCACCAATAGAAAGGAGCACCAACCCCTTATTTATCTGCACCAACAAAAAGGAGCACCAACCCATGATTTACTAGCACCAACTAGAAGGAGCACCAACCCCTGATTTATCTGCAACAATAGAAAGGAGCACCAACCCCTGATTTACCAGCATCAACTAGAAGGAGCACCAACCCTTGATGCCAAGCACCAACTTGGACTTCGACTTTGAAGCTAGAAGATTGACATAAAAATGCCTTTAATTTTACAAGACCCTGACTGGTCTATTGCTTACCCAACATCTACCGCAATTTACAAAACACACACCCTTCTTGCTCGCCTCTCGCCCCATTAAAATTCTCCAAGCAACACTCCTTTTATAACCATCCTTTCTCTTTGTAACTCCACTTGTAACTCTTTCTTTCATATTCTCATATGCCACTTGTCAATTGTAACACCTTCTTTATGTAACTCCTTTTGTATATATTAAGAAGGCATTTTGTCAAACACGTCACATGCAAAGAATTGACACTATATTCTCCTACCATGACTGTTTGTTTTCTCCTTCATGACTATTCATTTTCTCCTTTGTGCATGCATGCGTTTTGGTTTTCAAAAAGGCTTTTCATTTCTATTTTGATGACTGTTCGTTTTCTCCTTCCACGACTGTTCATTTTCTCCTTCTTCAACTATTCATTTCTCCACATGGGCATGCATCCACTTCTTTCCATGACTGTTCATTTTCTCCTTCTTTGACTGTTCATTTTCTCCACATGGGCATGCGTCCACTTCTTTCCATGACTGTTCATTTTCTCCTTCATGACTGTTCGTTTTCTCGGTCATGACTGTTTGTTTTCGAGTAACAAAAATGCAACGTGTCGCGATATCGTGACACTTTTGTTTCTCTGCCTGCCTACATTTTTTGAGTCACGAAAATGCAACATGTTGCGATATCGTGACACTTTTTTTTCTCTGTCTGCCTACCCTTTTTGAGTCGCAAAAATGCGACATGTCATGATATCGCGACACTTTTGTTTCTCTGCCTGCCTACCCTTTTTGAGTCGCAAAAATGCGACATGTCACGATATCGCGACACTTTTGTTTCTCTTCATGCCTGCTCTTTTCGAGTCACAAAAATATGACATGTCGTGATATCATGACACTTTTTATTCCTTGCATTTTCTCTTTGCTTTGGACTGTGAAAATGCAACATTTCGCGATATCGTGACACTTTTTTCTTCTTACTCTTTCTCTTCACTTTGGACCGTGAAAATGCAACATGCCACGATATCGTGACACTTTTTCCTTCTTGTCCTTTCTCTTTGCTTTGGACCGCGAAAATGCAACATGTCGCAATATCGCGACACTTTTTCCTCCTTGCATTTTTCTCTTTGCTTTGGACCGCGAAAATACAATATGTCGCGATATCGCGACACTTTTTCTCCTTGCTCTTTCTCTTTGCTTTGGCCTGCGAAAATACATGTCATGATATCGTGACACTTTTTCTCTTTACTCTTTCGGCCACAAAAATGCAACATGTCGCGATATCGCGACACTTTTTCCTCCTTGCTTTTTTGCTTCTCTTTTGGCCGCAAAAATGCAACACTTTTTCTCCTTGCATTTTCTCTTCTCTTTTGGCCATGAAAATGCAACATGTCGCGATATCACGACACTTTTTCTCCTCGCATTTTCTCTTCTCTTTTGGCCGCGAAAATGCAACATGTTGCGATATCGTGACATCTTTTTTTCTTTTTCTTTTTCGCTTCTCTTTTATCTTTTGCATATGGGCCACTTCGGTCTTCTTGGACAACCTGTAACAACTTCACCCAAACATCAAAAACATCCTCTGAATAACCTCTGAACTCCTGTCCACTGCATCAACCGATCTATCTGACTGTGTTGACAACAATGACAATACTGTCGCTGCACCTTGCTCAACATGTTTAGTGTGTAGGTGAGGCTTATAAAGTTTTGGTTAATTTTAACATTTTGAAATTATAATTCAAATGTTTGGGTTAAACCATATTTTAATAAAAAAAATAATAATAAAAAATGAAAAAAATAAAACAAAAAATATTTCATTTTTATTATTTCCATGACACGTTAATATTCCTTTTACATTACGGATAAAAGAACTAATGAAATATATATAATAAAAAAGAGAAGTTTAATTTAGTTTTGATTTTGGTTTAATTATATTTAGTTTTGGGTTAATTTAATTGCCTTTATTATCTTTAGTTTAGATTTAACTTAGTGTGTTATGGTAATTTTAATGATGTTGAGACATGGTTTGTTTCATTTTGTTTTGTTATAGGTAGTGCAGCTAGCATGGGTTTTCAAGGCAGAAGCTTGGCCAAGTTGGAGGTTCGATTCTCGATGACTTAGTTGTGGAAGTGGCTAGGACAAATCATTGACATGGACGTGTGACTCAAATCAGATAACTTGGACTGATAGGATGTGTGACTCAAACCGAATGATACGATGATGATGACATCAATGACTTGGCACCAGGATACAAATGATGGGTTGAGACCTCTATGTGGATGATAAACAACATGGGATCAACACATGTGCATCATATGGGATCAAAGACACATGGACAAGGATAGAACAAGCAGACCTAAACCTAGATGATAGCATGAATTTCAAGACCAACATGGTGTATTACTTGGACTTGTGGATATGATGAAGACTTGAACGACGTGTATGGGAAGACTTAGACTAGCTTGACACATAGGAAGGTACTAATGAGTTGGCCCTCGACTATAGACATGGTGATGCTGACTGTGGATGAGACAGGTAGACAGTGGACTGATGAGATCGGACAACTAAATAGTGAGGGCATATTTTTGACAAGGTGGATAAGTGACCACCATAAGGTGGTCAACTATCACCATGCACGTACCTTATTTTGAATTATTGCCACCACCACAAAGTCCCACATGTGGGACTAAATAAGACCTTATCGTTGAAGTTTCAAAATCATGACGTCGACACTCTTGAGGAAGATAGGGAGAAGTAGAACAATAGATGGATTAATGTTACTAAAAAGGTAGTAAAAAAATAATTGTAGCAGGCCTATTGGTGTAGTGTTGTTATATGCATTAGATATCATTTGTTGGTAACATTAAATGAATGTTAGAAAATGTTGCATACCATGTTGTACAATTCAACCAAATGAGAATCTTGATGGTACCAATGTTGCATTCACACGTGAGGAGTTACATGTGATACTATGATAGGGTAGAGTAGGCCATTTTTTTTGTAGTGGAAATAATGGAGCATAGTCGTTACAAGGGGAGTATATGATCAAAACCAATTGATCTCATATGCTCTTTGGTGAAAGCATTTATTCGTAACAAGAGTTGTGTTATAATCTACGCATGGGTATATTTTTGTAGATATATTGATAGGTTTTATCATCAATAGATTACACTTTGTATCATGTACACTACGAGAATTGTCTCAATAAAAAACATTAAATGATAGATGTTCCTTTGCAATGTATTACCAATATTGTTTGATTATAGACTAGGGCCCAAGTGGCAAGGTGTTATGTCTACATTGACACTAGCAATGAAACATTACTATTCTTGCATAGCAAGGGGTAGGCAAAGTAGTTTAGATGCAGGTGGGGGGCTTCATTTGGGTAAAGGCGCACTACAGAGCAACATGTAACATTGAAGAGTTATCAAAACTAGTGATAGGGCAATGGTTATTGGAATGTGGTGGTTATGAGGATAAATATAGCATTGTAAGAAGGTGTTATCAGATGCAATGGTGAGTATTGGCTACACATTAGGTAATGCAAAAGGGAGAAATGTTACAAAATGAAATGAAGCATATAGGGGTTATTGCAAGGCCATATTTATTATTCACATATGGTGAAGATGATCGAACCTATTACCATGGGTATCTTCAAGTCGAATATGGACTGTGTAACACTTTCTAGCAATATGAGTCATTGTTATGGTGAGGTAGTGGTAATGTCTTTGATCCATTGTGGCACAATTGAGGTAGAGGAATGGTTGGATGAGACCAGGAGCTTTCGTGTGGATTGGAGGGGCTCCAATGAAATGAAGTCGCATGGATATTAGGTATCTCCACTATGAAAGCATCAAAGGGGTATCATGCTGTGGTTTATTGTTTTAGTATGCAAGGGTATGTTGAAGATCATTCATTGTTAATAATAGTCATAGAGATAAGGTTTGATAAGTTTTTATTTATTTGTTTTATTTTCATTTTAATGATTTAATATCGGGAGATATAAGTGGCTTTGGAAGAACATAAAAGTATATGTTTTTAATTAATAGAAGAAGTGTTATGCATTCTATTAATACAATGATTCACACCAAAGCTAATGATGAGGGAGATGTTATGAAGCCAACTAAATGGAGGGAAATGAGAACCAAGCGAGGGGAAAGTAAATGAAGGGTTTCTTGAAAAATTTAAAAAATCATGCGAGCTCATGAAGAGGGGCTAGAAATTTTTGGAATAGGAGGCATGAAGAAGGATTGGAAGGCTCCAAACTACTATCGATATTTGGTCTCACCTTGTATGCAAAAACAAAGAGGTTTTGAACATAATAAAAGTTTTTATTGCATATTTTCCACATGTATTGAGTACATTTTTTTGGTTTTTTATGCATAATATGGTAGCATAATTGG